>CM060950.1:14813805-14838805 GCA_030765055.1 Mantis religiosa | reverse complement strand
TTTATACTTCCTATAAATGCCTATGTCATACGCTTGTGCCTATTCTGCCTATTAGTGCCTAAAACTGCCTTTTTAGATACTTTCTTCTGCTTGTAATTTGTGACAACAGCTTCTGCATTTGTTGGTTTCAACGTGAAGTTTTCGGGGAAGAAAAATTTCTTACTGCCAGACATTGGATATACAAAAAGGAGTTTATTAAGGAGATACATTTGTGAAAATTGGCCCAAAACTTACAATACTAAATTTAGTTTCTTTTTCTAAAAATTAATATGCACATATTTTAATAATATAACGTTTTCTTCTATCGGCACCACAGAAAACGTCACATGACTATTTAAATAACCCTAAACCTGTATCGTAGCTGCTATTACGTAATTTTAACCTCAGATTACTCAGATTCCATATTTTCTACATTTTCCTAAATTCAAAATGTTTCAGTTTTCTATTAATCTGTGTGAAATTCTAAACATGTCTGTAAAGGCAACTGCATATTAAGTGTACCCATTTACATTTGTTGTGTTTTGTTATTTGCATTGAAAACAATTATAATGTTTATTTCTTACTGAAAACGCTTAGGAAAATAATTTTTTTTAAATAGGTATGATTATTTTTTCCCTTCGTTGATATGGCGAAGACAAATATTTCACATCGGTACAGGTCATTAATAGGTTAAAATGTGTACAGAAACTTATACCACAAACATTAATTTTTAAAATTACAATATGTGTGACATTTTGAAAATCGCCTGTAATTTAGACATAAACTGTTAATTGTTCATAAACTATTGTAGCTAGAAAGCTGAAACTTGGTATTATTCCATTCTTGATCGATCACAAAAATAAATGGTATAAATTTGAAACAAATCTAACAAAAACTTCAGATATTTAAATTTTCACTGTTACACTCCCCCTAACCCATGCTTTTGTTTTTTGATATAGTTAATTACTCCACACTTTTCTGCACATTATGGTTCATACTTAGTGAAGTGGTTTTATATGTATTTTAATTATACGACAATATCTGAATAGTATGTGTTTAGCGAATTTGTTGCAGCATATGTTGCGATGATTGTATTGTCACCCAGTTATCCGGAAGCACCACAAGCAACAGCTGAGAAGGGGCCGGAGGCCTCGCCACGCCCACTCATCTGTCTCCTGTCACTAACTGAGGGGTGATTTGCGGTAGTGTCGCCGGTCCTTCGATGTTTCTCTCCCCTTCTCCGGTGGTCTGGAACGTTCGGTGATTAGAGACTTCTAGAAAAACACTGACATTCTTATAAAAAGGGTTTCAGAGAGACAGTTAGTCAGTTAGTGTTTGACGTGCTAGTGAAGTAGCGCCGTGTACGTGCATCGGAACGATAACGGACGAACTGGTGAATCGTAATTGTGAGCATTACGTAATTTTGTGTAATTGGCAAGTGTTTAACTGTAAGTCGGTGGAAATAAAGAACATTTTTGAGTGGTGAAATTGGACTTTTCATTTCACGAACCCACAAAGTCACAGTATAGTGCATTTTAGGAGCCATTTTACCAAAATTGTGTATTTGTAATTGTTTACTTAGCAAATATTTAGTGGCTATTTAAGTACCTATTTTGGCCATTCTTAGTGCCCCTTTGCCTGCTTATTTCACACATTTTTAGTGCCTATAAATCCGCTCACTATTGATTACAAAACCCTTCCTTATCTTCAATGTCTGTTTCCATCAAAACTACTTCTCAGATACTTGGAAACGGGACAATGTACTAATGTTTCTAAGGTTTGGGAAATGCGACCGACAACTTCACTGATCTCGTTTTAGTCTCCTATTATCGGCAAATTTCTCGAAAAAATCATACTTTCTCGACTCCAAAAACAAATTTCGGCACTTGACAACTTTTGAAATTCACATTTTGGCTCTCACATAGTTCTAACAGATTTACACCTTTTAAGATTAGCTGATGGCATCACGGAGCAATTTAACAATAGAGCTTCAACGTTGTCGCTATTTTTTGGCATAGAAGCCGCCCTTGATCGGTGCTGGCATCACAGCCTGGCCCGCCTCGGTAGCGTAGATGGTAGCATGTCTGCCTCAACTTCAAGAGGTCCCGAGTTCGAATCTCGATCAGGGTGAGTTACCTGGATAAGGTTTTTTTCGGGGTTTTCCCTTATACTGAAAGATGAATGTCAGGTAACTCTAAGCTCTACGAACTATGGACTCATTTGAGCATCATTTCACCCATTTCATTCATCGCCCGATATGACTTAACGTTGGAGGACGTAAATTACACACACACAAAAAAAAAAATTCACGGCCTTATTTATAAACTACACCAAGTTTCCGGACTTTCAACATGTACCACTGTTGCAAATTTTTTAGGAAATCGATGTCTCTACGTCCAAGTGGAGTGCTCCTCGTCCCGGAAGAGAGACATACGTCTGGCGTACCACAAGGGGTTTTCATGTGTCTGCTTTGTATATGTTGTTTACAAACGGCTCCCCCTACCAGATGCATTGTCGCCATATATGCTGACGACCCTCGTTTCGGCCTTGCCGAAATGTAGTTGTACATTGACCGCTTCCTTTCACGGCATAATGACTGAGAAAAAGCTTTAATGGAAATTAATTGTTCTTTCACACTAACCGTGTGTAGGACGCACTATGAAAGGGTAGAGCCAGACTGAGAAATTCAATGCCATAGCAGGGATTTGAACCACGGATCTTCTGGTTTCCGTCCAGCCGCTCTAACCATTTGAGCTATTATGGCCAACGTGCCAACATGACATTAAATTCTCCAACTGACTCGTGTTTCTCCCGGTAAACCACTAGGAGTTCTCATAAACACATGAGACAGCTACCCTTTCAAAAGCTTTAATATATACAAATACCAACTGATTAATTTTTTAAAAGCTGCTTCACAATTTGGCAATCGACCTAAGCGTTGGTGATCAAATATTGCACTGTCATCTGCAGGTCAAATGCCCCGTAGTGGCTCTGACACGAACGATACTGTAGTCAAACCGCTTAGAAGATAGCGCCAACAAAGGGCGGCTGGAATTGAAGTTGTACGCCCGCACATTTGGAAGCAAAAAGCTTCCCTAGAAGTTAGTGCTCCACAAATCTTTTATATTTTGGTGGTCCTGTACGCAAGTGTGGTCTGGTCCAACACCTCCAATGCCACCCTAAAATATCTACAGACCCTGCAAAACCTATACTTACGTAAAATCCTATCCGCACTAGTCACCACCACCCTGCATAAGAAGCCCACATGCCAACCATCCCTGAGGCCGTTCCAAAAGAAGCCTCTTCCATCTGGGCCTGCATACGTAACCCATAAATCCAGCAATCTACAGTATTGGGAAAGGTGACTCCAAAAATAAAAGGCACACCAGAATTAAAGTATTTTATGTCAACAGGCTCACCACCCTGCGAGCCAAACATCTCCTGGCGGAAAGTCAGGAAACCCTGTAGAGACCGCCACCAATGGCAGAGCTGAACGCTCTTTCAAAGCATAATTATGAACATTGTAAATAGTGCAGTATGTCTCTCTCTCTCTCTCTCTCTCTCTCTCTCTCTCTCTCTCTCTGTGTGTGTGTGTGAACGAGTGGGACGTACTCGGTGTGCACAGGGGGGTGGGGTGTGAGTGCGTCTGTGTGTGTATGTGCGACATAAGTCAATGTAGTGTGTACAAACTGCAATATTCAGAAAGAAAATGAACACAATAAAATTGTTCTCGGTGGCCAGAGGCTGGTCACTGTATAGGTTCTGAGATAAACCAAAAACACAAAATTAGCTAGGCACATATGTACCGACACAAGGCTATATTATAATCAATAAAGCTGTAAGGTCACACCCGTAAGTTGGCCGGTATTGATTCCTCGCTGCCGTGCTACGTCAATCGTAGGTCTGATGGATTCGGCCGACAGGGGTGCGGTACAGCCCCGCTCGTCTCACACATCTACATATCTGTCTTCATGCCCTACAGCACGTGGAGGCATGTACCTTCCAATTAATCCTTGTTACACATAAGCTTGCCCCGTATCTCTTAACGGTCACGTGACCTAATCACCTCTCATTGGCTGCTATTGCAGTATATACTGCTGTGTAGTAAAAATTAGTTCGTTATTTAACATGGTGATATATCTTTATGCTAAAAGAGAATTTTCAAATTTATATTTTCGTAACTATTTGAATTAAATATATTACGGAACAGAGTTAACTTATCTGAAATGCATGTTATTTCTTAAACGAAGTAAAGAGGAGGTTCCTTTGCTCTCAAGCATATGCCACGAGAGCACGTGCTTTAGCGGTAGTTTTTTTTTTTTTTTGTTTGTTATTTACGTCCTCCAACGTTAAGTCATATCGGACGGTGAATGAATTGGGTGAAATGATGCTCAAATGAGTCCAGGGTGCGTGGAGCTTAGAGTTACCCACATTCATCTTGAAGGATAAGGGAAAACCCCGGAAAAAGCCTTATCCAGGTAACTCACCCTGACCGAGATTCGAACTCGGGACCTCCTGAACGTGAGGCAGACACGCTACCATCTATGCTACCGAGGTGGGCTTAGCGGTAGCGGTGACATATTTCTTTATATGACTTTTATCACTGGCCTTGTTTTGAACTGGATTAGTCACATATCGCCATTCGTTTTGTGTACGAGAGCTAAATTATTTATTGATTTATTATATATTATATATATTTATTATATGTATAATGGCAGAGTCTACCGCCAGTTTTTCGCAGAAGCATCCCAAGGGTAAACCTCTACAAGGCGGCGAAAAAAGAATTGTGGTGCATGTGTTTAATGCACTCAAAGAAAAGAATCCGTCTTTGACAGCGAGAGAAGTCGAACAGCTCTGCCCTGAACTTACAGGTGTGAGTGTTATATCCGTAGGAACATCCCGACGTGAAATTGAGACAACAGGAAAACTTACCACTCCAGGGGCGATATTGCTGTGTGGCGAAGACCTTATTTAAGGACAATCAGACTGTACCGAGATACAAATCGCAAAATATACTACCTTGACGAGACTTGGGTGAATGAAGGACACACGACAAGTATGGCGTGACACGACATTTAAGACTGAAAGACAAGCATTTTTGCAAGGTATGTGTGCTAGTTTAAAAAACTCCCAGTGGTATAGGCCGAAGACCTTTCATTATAAACTTGTTCCAGTTTCATTGCTCATTCATTCAGTTTCAACTTGCTCAGTTTCACTATAAACTTCATTAGTTTTGCATACCTTCATATTCTTATTTGTATGATTTTGTCTATCTTCCTGGCAATTATTATGACGCTTACTGCAGGTTTATATGTGACGGGAAGGCACCGTCTAAGGCGTATGGCGCGAAAGCATTAGTCAATTAGAGTGAAGGGGAAGGTAGCTGCACGCGGAGTGATACATGTCAGTGGGGCAAGGTTATATGAAACAGAGATTAGCAATCAGTGACTTTGACAACCTGATGATAACGGCATATGACCCACTGGACTACGTCTTTTTGGCTGATTGCACCACCCTTCTCAACTTTCATCCAGTGGTTTGCATTGCAGGAGAGCTCAACTTGAATCACGTGCTCTGGAATAGTCGCACGAGCAACCAGAGTGGACGCGGTCCCTGCCTTTTTATAAGCGGAGACCCGACTTGCCGGGCACTGACTGAGAGGCCTAATTCTTATGAGATTTGATTTCCATGCATCTGTCATCTTTACGCACGATCTAACCATGCTATACATATGAACTATACTGTGGAACTTTCCCTGAAGACGACGATTATGATTATTGACATGTTGAGAAATGTGAGTGAGAAAGACTAAATCACTTATCTAATCTTCATCTCCCAATACATGGATGTCTATATATCCTAAACAAAGATAGAAAAAGGAATTTAAAACATTCAATACAACATAAACATACATTGCAATTAAGCACTAATAGCAACATACCTGCCCGATCAGGAAATCAGATTCTAAATTTTACAGTACTACACGAAATTTTCAGTGTTTCAAGGAATTTTATTTTATTTATAGTCTGTATAACGTCTTACATTGTCTTCTTATGCGTAATAAAAATACTTCTCCCACGATTCTTGAAACGCGCGTTTCCGCACAGCCACCCTTGACTATCAGAGACATATGTTTAGACGTACAGGTAAATACGATAGGAGGTCGTGATCGGTATGTAAAGTCTGTTTGGTTAACACGTGTGCACGTCGGCCTCTGCCTTTGATAAGCCCTTATAATCGTTTTACAACCCCGACCCTCCATCTCCCAGTCCTTTCTGCAAGGTTGCCACCTTTCTCGATACGTCATGGGCATCGTACGAGGTTTCGTCTAAATAAATTATCTTATGTCCATTACTGCGAAACTTCCTTAGTTTTAACAAATATATATATATATATATATATATATATATATATATATATATATATATATATATATATATATATATATAAGCTACAATTCTACTGGATTCCATAATAACTCTTAACTTATTCAAAGTGCGGTATTTGAAACCCAGCTACATTAGGAGACCGCGCAAAGTGCAGTGCCGATAAGGAAAATCACAAATTTCTTGCAAATGTGCAACCAATTCATCTAAGATGGGCGCTCTCCCTTTTGCATAGAATTTATAAATTATGAGAGGGTAGAGTCAGAATGAAAAATTCAATGCCATAGCCGGGATTTGAACCACGGATCTTCTGGTTTCCGTCCAGCCGCACTACCATTGTGCTACTATGGCCAACGTGCCGACATGACATTAAATTCTCCATCTGACTCGTGTTTCTCCCACGAGAATTTAATGTCATGTCGGCACGTTGGCCATAGTAGCACAATGGTAGTGCGGCTGGACGGAAACCAGAAGATCCGTGGTTCAAATCCCGGCTATGGCATTGAATTTTTCATTCTGACTCTACCCTTTCATAGTGCGTCCTACACACGGCTAGTGTGAAAGAACAATTAATTTCTATTAATTGTACCTAATAGTGGTCCGAAATATAAAGCCCGGGCCTTAAAGTACTTACAGCATAGTAAGTCGCCAATAAGGTAGTTGTCTCATGTGTTTATGAGAACTCCTAGTGGTTTACCGGGAGAAACACGAGTCAGATGGAGAATTTAATGTCATGTCGGCACGTTGGCCATTGTAGCACAATGGTAGTGCGGCTGGACGGGGAAAAAAATAAAAATAAAAATATTATCTGCTAATCTATTGTCCAGGCATCTAGATGCTAAACCTGGACACGGTTATTTACAATTTTATTTGGTTTATTTAATGATTTAATATGATTTAACAATAACAAATTATAATCTTTGCAGATACAATCCTATATTACATGTTTTAATATAATATCCTCCACAAGGGAAGTTACAAAATTCATTAAGTTGTTAGTTGTTAGCCTATCTCCTCTATATTGGCTTCCTGTTCCTGATTTTGATAACTGCGTCTCCTTCTACCTGTCTTCATTCTATATCCGAAATAGTTTCCTGATTTATGTCTAATCCTTCTTCCTGAGATACTTAGAGCTGTGTCCTATCTACTTCTAGTTCCCGATGTCGTCTTAATCTACTGGAACTTCTAGTTGCAGACTGTTCACCATTGGGTCTATGCTGACGTATGCGTCTTGGCTGATTCTGAATTCTATTGATCTTATATTGTTCCATTACTACGTCAGAAACTGTGAGAACCATCTTCTCTAAGATTTTAAGATCGTGTTTCCCAGCTAATAACTCTCTATATTCCTGTAAAGTCTCTTTATATTTAATACATTCAAAAATGACCTGTTCTGGTGAGTCTTGCACTTGACATACATCACAGATATCGCTAGGTATCTTCCCTATCTTCTTGAAATATGTGTTAAATGGACCGTGTCCTGCTATATATAATATGCCTCCCTTTCCGGGCAATATGTTTTTGAGATTCAACCTTTCTTTTATGTTTGGAAATAGATTGTATGTTCGTCTGCTAATTGTCATCTCATTCCATTCTTGTTGCCATCGTCGTATTAAACACCATCGTACTTCTGTTTTGGTCCTACATCATTCTCCAATGATATCCTCTACTCTTTTTAGATCTCTTTTCTTCAACCAAAAGTATGCCGCTCTCATCAGAATTAATAAGTCTATTGGCCAAATGGCCATAATCACCAACAGAGCCATTGTTCCCGTAGTAGAAGCTGCACCGATCATCCTAAGCAAAGCTCTTCTCTGTGTTGATCTAAGTACTTTTATATTTTTGGTATTACTCAATCTATGTGCCCAGATTCCAGCTCCATATGCGGTTATGCCCACCATAAAACTCATGTGATAAACATTGACTATCTCCGTTGGTAGCTTGAATTTTCTGGTCGTAAGATTAGATAATTTCATCATCACATTATTAGCTTTATTTTTAACCTCATTTATATGTGTATTATAAAGCTGTTTTTCATCTATGTGAATCCCCAAATATTTCACTACCTTTTTCCTGCATACTTTAACTCCAGCCAGTTTAATTATTGGATCCCTTTTTAGCGTCCCTTTCATTATCATGAACATCGACTTTTGTGGCGCAACTTGCAATTTAACTTCCTTACACCAACTATCCAAACGCTCCAAAGTGTTGTTAGCCTTTTCTTCTAGTTCTGATCTACTGTTTGCTTCGACTAATATTAATAGGTCATCTGCATATGCTATTATATCAAGCACATATGGGAGTTTACTCATATATTCTAACATAGGCTCGGTTAATATGTCCCAAAATGTCGGAGCTAAAATTGATCCCTGAGGGCAGCCTTTCGATATCTCCTTAGTTATCATTTTATTTTCACCATATATGTATATACGTCTGTCCTTACAGTAATCTCTTAAAATATTGTACAGGCTTTTGGGATATTGCTTATCTCTCAAAGTCTTGAATAACTGGGGCCACCATAGATTATCGAAAGCGCCTGCTATATCAACAAACATTGCAACTACGTATTTCTTATTGGATGTATTCACCTTCTTAATTGCTTGATTTATAGCATCCTCCGTTGAAAAGAACTTTCTAAAACCGAATTGCTTTTCTGTCATACCTTTCATAATTCTGTGTTCATTAATCCTTTTATGCAGTAATATTTCTTGCACCTTTCCCAATGTATTCAACAGGCAAATCGGCCGATACGTCTTTGGATTTGTTGGATCTCTGTCTTTATCTTTTTTCAATATGACTATTGTTGCTTCCTTCCAACAGTATGGCACTTTCCCAGATATTAAACAATGATTAAGTAGATCACACAATTGCCCCAAAATTTCCTTTTCCAAATTCTGTAAAACTTCTGCTGTTATATGATCAGGTCCCGGGGCTTTCCTAATTTTTAACTGTCTTATTGCCAAAGAGACTTCAGATATATCAAAAGGGTAGATGACAGAAGAGTTGCTTGCATCGTTTTTATAATCCATCTCCAGTTCTTGTCGTTTTGTTTGATGTATTTCTCCATCATCATCCTTGTTATCTGATGGTAGTAACTTTTCCAGTAATCGATTCATTGACTCTAACCATGTTTTAGTATATGTTCCATCTTCTTTTTGTATGGTGGATATCAGTTCAGGAGCTGAGATCTTCTCCATTATTATTTTATAAGGAACACCCCATTTATCATCTAATAAGTTCTCTTCAATAAATCTATTCCACGATTTGATCCTGTTTTCTTCTAATTTGCTTTTGTACTGTGTCTTAATTTCCCTGTATTTTTCTAAGTTCTCCAAAGTTTCTTGCGCCGTTATACTGTTTTGATATCTCCTTCTGGCCTTACGCATTTTACTCCTTAGTTTCTGTAGATCTTCATTGCAAATGTTATAATTATTATCTGTTACAATACTCTTCTTTAGGGCCACTTCCATTGCTTTTTGGATCTTTTCCGTCAAAGCATGTGCTTTGGTGTTAATATCATCCATCATATTCATGTTTGGCGCTGTATAATTAGTTCTTAGTTTATCCCAATCAGCATGCTTCATTTGGTATCTCATTTTTCTATTTCTGCGCACACAAGTTTCCCCTTTCCATTGTGTGACAATCTCGAAATAGATCATATTATGATCACTACAAGTTAATCCTTGTGTTACTTTCCACTTAATAATTCTATCTCCAATATATCCTTTAGTTAAAGTCAGATCTATATTCTCCATTGCACCCAGTCTGTTGTGAAATGTATATGGATTATGTGGTCTATTTTCAATCTGTAAGTCATAGTTGATAATTACCTCTTCCATTTTTTCTCCCTTTTCATCGGGGTTTTTACTCCACCACCATTCAGATTTAGCATTAGCATCCATTGTAAAAATAATAGCCTTGTGTGTAAATGCTTCCAATACCGTTATCATTCTGTTTATATGTTCCTGAATATCGTCCATATATTGGAAATATTGATTACACAATATAAAGGATAATTCTGACGTTGCTATTTCAATGCAACTTACATGTTCGTCACATAACTGAGTGATTTTAACTATTTGTAAATCTTTGTTTACAATTACAATTAAAGCCTTGGGATCTTCCCCTTGCATTATTACCCTTGCAGTAACTGGAAAGTGTATGGGTTTTTGATTTATCACATAAGGTTCTTGTATACAGATTATATCTAGCTTCATTTCATCGATTAACTTTCTTATTTCTAACATGACAACTCTTGATCTTTGTGCATTTATTTGGCCGATACGCAGCGAACGTATCCACTCAGTTTCTATTTCTTTATTTATCCTACTGTCCATAATCAATTCTATTAACTAATCTGTTCCAAAACATTTGATACGTTGGACATTGCTGTCGGTCTTTACAATACACTTTTTTCCCACATTCTTTGGTAATTTTCTTGTTACTGCAGGGTATACATATGGCAAGTTGATCTTTCTTTTCACATTCAGCTTTAGTGTGATCCTGCTCTCCACAATGTGAGCAAATATTCATAGTGGTTCTACAATATTTTGATACATGTCCCAGTTGTTGACACTTTAAACATTTAGCCACAACCAAGTAATCTTTTGCACTTACAGACTGAAAGCCAATATATAATTTACCACTATTTAGGATTATTTTCCTTATTTTTGATGTCACTTCAATTACAATGTGGACAGTTCTCCTCTCTCTTGGTCCAGTTCTAAATCTGAATTTCACTTCTTTTTCAAAATTCTCCCAACTTATTATATCCTTAAAATTTTGTTCATATATGTTCTTTATAATATCTTCTTCCTTTTCAGTTGCTATTACATCGTATAAAATCATCAAGGGATTTCTCTTTTTTAATTCTTCTATCACAATATCTTTTTCTTTTAGATTTTCACTATTCATAATTTTTTGAGCATCTGCTTTAGATTCAGTCTCAATTATTAATGAATTCTCTGATATTCTTAAATTATTTATTTTAATTCCTTCCTTATTCGGCTTCAAATTCTCAGTCACTATTTGTTGGACCTCCTTGGTACTTTTGCCCTTTGTTGATTTTATAAATACTACATGTGTCTGCCTCTGTGCAGCACGATTTACCTTTTCCACGGTCTCTGACAGCTTTGGTTTTGATGCTACTTGTGCGTACGTCACTTCCGGTATTTGTTTCCTAGACTCCTTTATAGTATCTAATTCTGTTTGCAGCTTCACATTCTTTATATTCATTTTATCGTATGCTTCTGTTACCTTTGCCAATAAGACAAAGACCTGCTTCTTGGCGCTCACAGACATCTTGTCCGCACCAATTATAGTATTTATGTCAGCAATAATTTCATGTATATTAGCTACTACCTCTTTTTGTGATGTACTTTCACAAGCAGCTGGTAACTGTTCAACTCTACCTCTCTCAGGAGACCTAGGCAAAGATGATTTTGGTGTAAAAACCTCTTTTTCCTTCTCCTTACTCCCTCTTCCTTCCCTATCTCTTTCCATATTTGCTCCTCTCCGCCGCTAGTGAGGAAAAAATCACCCACTAACGCCCAGGGTCGGGGGACGAGGACCCGGGAGCAGTCTGGCTTGTACGTTAGGGCCGGGTACACACTCCTGACACCCTAACGCAATTTGCACTCTATCGCAAACTTTCATCTGGTAATAGATGGGGGATAGCCAGACTCCGACCCCGGCTGGACGGAAACCAGAAGATCCGTGGTTCAAATCCCGGCTATGGCATTGAATTTTTCATTCTGACTCTACCCTTTCATAGTGCGTCCTACACACGGCTAGTGTGAAAGAACAATTAATTTCCAATTTATAAATTTCTCGGCGAATTAAATCGCATGTGGAATTATCCACTTTAGATAAACGTTTCCTTTTGTTTTCACACTTGATCGGCGTCTTTGATATTCCTTTCGTCACAATTTTTCTTACTGTTTTTCTGTGAATACCCAGAATTTATCATCAGGTTCATTGCATGACGCCTTACCAAGGTTATTTTTCAACACATATTTATATGTGTCCAAAACAAGCGCTTGAATTTGCTTGGAGAGGGTTCCCGTTATAAAACTTTGTATTTTGAGGCTTCTTCGGCAACATAACTCGGCCCAGCAACACTTCACAATTCATTCACACAATTGTCTTCACTTTGATCATTTTCACTTGACTGAAAGTTATCTACTACTTCATTTGCATTTACCACTGCATTTCCCTCCCACGGTCTCCACATCGTGACACAACGAATTTCTGCACGTAATGAAACAGATCAACTGGAAGTTGGAACTTTGGCAACTGAGACTCCACGTGGAGTAAACATGCGACTGTCATTTCTAGAAAATCAGGGTTGCTATTGGTCCTCAACGACAGTGTTCCATTTCTGAAGCGTGGAGATAGATTTATGACGGTCATTAGTGGGCGGTAGGGTCCGTTTCCTTTGCGAGGCAACTGCACTCGCGATGACTAGACGGACTTTATGCACTGCCAGTGAAGGCTGCGAGGGATGGCGGGGGTGGCAGAGTGAGCCCTGCCCCTGACACGTCATAGCTGCGCGGACTCAGTCAGTACATGTTTGCCGATACCTGGCTTATAAGAATGCTTCTTTGATACATTTTCCTTAAAGTAAATTTTGGTATTTATCCTACGTTTTCTAAGTTAGGTAGTAAAAACAGAAAAGAAACTGAATTCTGACCATTTGAAGCGGCATTACTACAAATGCGTATGTGGTGGGGATGGTGTACTCGTGATAACAGTGGGATTGTGATTCTGCATCAAGTACGATTCTGCATTTGTACGATCGATTCTATTGGGGTTGTTATTCCACGTTTCGGCGACCTTATCTTATTCTCGTACACGATTTGAAGAAGTATTTCTTATTCTTACTCGCTGCAATTCACGAACGTCCATCTTCTGCGATGATCAAACATATTCTCATACATGAAAGGGTAGAGCCAGACTGAAAATTTCAATACCATAGCCGGTATTTGAACCACGGATCTTCTGGTCTCCGTCCAGCCGCTCTAACCATTTGAGCTACTATGGCCAACGTGCCAACATGACATTAAATTCTGAAACACTGACTCTTGTTTCTCCCTGTAAACCACTAGGAGTTCTCATAAACACATGAGACAACTACCTTAATAGCGACTTTCTATGCTGTAAGTACTTTAAGGCCCGGGCTTTATAGTTCGGACCATTGTCAGGTACACTTAATGGAAACTAATTGTTCTTTCACACTAGCCGTGTGTAGGACGCACTATGAAAGGGTAGAGCCAGACTGAAAAATTCAAAGCCATAGCCGGAATTTGAACCACGGATCTTCTGGTCTCTGTCCAGCCACTCTAAACCATTGAGCTACTATGGGCAATGTGCCAACATGACATTAAATTCTCCAACTGACTCGTGTTTCTCCCGTTAAACCACTAGGAGTTCTCATAACACATGAGATTGCCTTAATGACGATTTATTATGCCGCCCGGTCTTTAAAGTACCGGAGATCCGTAGTTCAAATCCCGGCTATAGCATTGCATATTTTAGTCTGGCTCTACCCTTTCATAGTGCGTCCTACACACGGCTAGTGTGAAAGAACAATTAATTTCCATATTCTCATTCAAGTCTAATTATTGCAATCTTAATACAAACATTTTCTTAGATTTCTGTTGTCTTTACACACACGCGATTTCTACGCTTTTCAGACATTAGTTTTCAGACATCTAACTTTCACTATATCAAAGCTTCAACTCACGTTGATGAATAATTATAATTGTTCTAATTCTCAGGCTTGCTACCTGCTTTTTGCTGAAAACATGCAGCATTCTGCACGCGCGTCACACACGCGCCAGTTCCCTTTGTGGACGCGTCGCAAAAGACGCTAGCTTCCCTTTTCATTTCTTGATTTTTACCTTATCACCATGGTAGCTAAATATTCTAGTGGCCGATACATTAATTTTGAATTACATAAGTTTCTGACTTTCCAAATATAAAGTCTTAAAAACAATTATCTTTTATAATTTTATCTTTCTATTGAATTTATCATATTTACTATGTATTTAAATTGAACATTAATATTTATTTTCACCTGCCTGTGACCTACTCTGTTCAGTCGTGGCCATCTATAACTCATTACCAATTCAAAAAAAAATCTCTTATCATTTTAAATATATCAATATGAATCATAAATGAATGAATCAAATATCGTTTTGGCACTTGACATATTAACACCAGTATCACATTAAATCACTAGTTGTTGAGGAATGGATTTTAGAAGCGGGAAATGGAAATGGACGACGTTTCAAAATAATTATCAGAAATTAACTTTAGCAACTAGTACACTAGTACAGGAACTGTATTTCTTTAAAACAAATGTACTTTTGATAAAGTCAAAGTAAGCCAAGGTTAAAGTACAACAGCAAACAAACTTTACTCAAAAATTTTACAAGCCCCAAAGTCTGAGGTGGTCCGGCCCGTAGCGAACCACGTCGAGCTCTCCCTTGTGCTCAACGCCTCACAATTAAGGATTGGTGTCGTGAGGAGGTTAAGGAAAGTGAGACTGTAATCGGTTCGAGGTGACTTGTAGCTCCCGCATGAGAACTCTCATCTGTACTTCAGGAGTGGGTGCGTCCTGACTGGTTGTGGGTTGAATGATGACACCTCGAATCTGGTAGACAGAAGTTTATTGTTATCCTTAGGCTCCTTTGCTCTCCACCGTAAAGTCGTCGTCGATGTGGTTGCTGTGTTTAGCGTCACTGTCAATATTGTGATGTGAAGCCCAGAGGCAGTAGCACTGCGTAGTCGAACTGGATATATTTATCATCTTCCCTATATATTACTTTTTGTGCTAACTCTCACTGGAGAGATTGTTAGATATTGCACTTTGTCTCGGTGCATGGCGCGGAAGTGTACTTGTTAGGCGGCGCCAAATGCGCATCCGTCACGTAGAACTCAGGACCGAAGTGTTCTTACTATCAAAACCTACTTTCCGCCATCACTTTGAATTACCCCCACTCTAGGTATTTCTCGGGGTTTGCAAAATCACATGAACGAATACCTATCAATTTTCTGTTGGCTCTTAACTAAACCCACTTGAGATCAGTGTTCAGAATTTCCAGTTTCGGACCTAACATCAGAGACCCTTTCTCTAACTGCCCGTTGCAAAAATTTATGCGAAGGTATGTGCTCTGCGCGTTGGTCAAAATCTTATAGCCTGTTGTCAGAAGCACGCATGGGATTTTAACAATTGGTTGACTTCCGACTGGAAGGCACCAAATTTTCCTTGAGGGCAAACAGACAATAGAGTAGGGTTGTATGTTTACAGGGATTGCAAAGGGAGTTTACTGACCTTCGTAGAGTGGCCTTGTCACTGTGGCCGTCTCCGGAGTATATGCTAGCATTAAGGCATATGTCTATTCTGGTATACGTCATTTATTTATATTTACTCGTTTGTGGCAATGTATTTCTGATATCAGGTTATATGTCGTCTCAGTGTTCCTAGGAGACAGGGGCTGCGTCAAGGCCAAGTTTTCGAACGTTCATGACGTTAACTAAAATATGTAGAGAAAGTAGCATTCATTACACATAATTGCACGAAAGTAAAAGTAAAGTAGAAAGTAAAAAGTTGAAAGTGGAGCTTAGAGCTTCTGACTAAAGAAGCTACTCTGTGGCTATACCATATAGGAATGGGTGAGGTGTGAGAATACTAAGGCGGTTGTTGAGCGTATAGCGCAAGGTCTCCAATAGCCGTAGATTGATAGTTCCCGCTGGGGGCTCAAACAAACGGTCTGTCCCCCTTGAAGTGCCCTGAAAGCGGAGGACTCCACCGAAGGACACAAACACCAAACACCCTGCCATGCAACTGAGGCCCCAGCCGACACCTGGTAACTTGAGACAACCAATCAGGATCAAAGATGGAAGAACTAAGATCCGAGGCAAAATGGAGGTTCAGGTGATGCAAATATATTTCGCAGCAATCTTCTAGTGAGACGGGGAAAACACTAAAATAAATTTGAGCCAGGAATTTTGGCCAATGTCACATTTAGCCGTGCCGAGTGTTTTAATTGTTGGTAGATGTATACTGTTGTTATCATCACATTTATATTCCATGAATTAATGCATAAAATTGTTAATCAACACAAGCCAATACATTCCATGCCTGAGACCATACACACAAGCAATATGCAACACATCAGTCTATTTACACTTATCAAGAATATATGAATGCATTGTTTTATTACGTGTATTGTAGCAAACATTTTATTTCAAGAAGTGTTTCTGAAGGAGTCCAAAAGTTTAGTGTCCTATTTTTGGAATATTTTGTTTTAATTTTAACCAATCAGTGATTAAATGATTACGGAAATGTCTGCTGCTGGTAAACAATCCGACAGGGTTGAGACAAGAGTTCAACGTCATCAGGAGTAGAGTTACAAATGTATAATTTAGGCTGTCTTTTGGCTTAATTAGTATCAGAATGTGAACCGGAAGATGCGTTAGAGAGAAGATTATGACAAAACATAGAAGTACATTTGCTCCTCTTTCTCGTGCACGTGTTTCCTGTAACATGGCAGAGGTCTGCTCCCCTGGAATACCTCTTCTGAGCACTATAGCTGTAGCAACAGAAAACGCAGCGATGACAGTAAAGGGCAGCACTGACAGGAAGAAAAATCTTGGATATAGTAATTTTGACTTAATGTCATTGTCACTGATATATACACTCTCTATTGGCTCATATACTCCAATGACCGCTGCAGAGACCCAAACTAACACCAGTAGTGCACGAATTGTTTTACGGTCCTGGAGAAACTCCTGTGTTCTGCTCCCAGGTTTGCAAGATGCGGCCAGGTACTTCATCAAGCTGAGGAACACCAGGAGATACACGCTGATGATATCGGATACCATATCCAAGTACTCCATTGCCCACATCGGCATTAACGTCCTTTGATCAATAATTAACTTAATGCCAAAATATCTCCACGGAATGCAGTTTACCAGTAGCAACATGTCACCCAGGGCAAGATTTAAAACTACCATGTTTGATCCACTTTGCAGATCTTCATGTCTGCAGTACATCAAGATAATTATTAAGTTTCCCACCATTCCAAAAGCGAAGATTAGGGAGCCAAGTGTTGGAAATATATAGTGGATCCAATGAATCAAAGGCCAGGACTGACTCAATAGCTTGTCTTGTTCTCGTATTTTAATTTCCAGGTTATCAATTGATACGCAAGTCTCATTGGATCTATTTAGCTCCTTAGCAACCGTTTCTAATACAAAATGAATCAGTTTATGTATTTCAGTCTTAAAGTACAATATTCTATAGTGTTTCTGAAAAACCCCGCTGTGGTACGTGAAAGGATCAGGACGTTTATATTCTAACCACATTATGTGAGACACCTTGTCATAGAGAGGTTGAGAGCATCTGATTGCTGGACCAGATACAGCCTCACAACTTCCTATCCAGTCAGACCACACGCAGGAGGAACTGCTGATTGTGGAGGCCACTGGCAGGAAACCAACCACTAGACTACATACAATAAAGTTATGTATCTGTAACAAACAAAACAAATTTTAACCTTTGATGCAATTATTGTTCTTCGGATCAAAATAATTACACCAAAATGAATGACGGAAGTTTAACAATAGGTTGTTAGGCTACAAAAATATTTGAAATGGCAAATGCAGCATTAATGCAAGTTCTAAAGACCTCTCAATCCGGAATATAGTTTGTAGGAAAGCCTATCTGTATTTGTGTTTCTATGGATTTCAATCTGTTTAACAGTTCATGCACTGGAAACTACAATACAGATAATGTTGCTAGGAATCACACAAAATTCATATTATTCATATTAATTCATATTATTCGGGAACTGTTAGATCCAAATATGGCGAATAGTAACAATTTCATCTACCTTGAAAAATAAAAGAGATAATTGAGCATTACTGAATACATCATCTGCATAGCCTGGCAACAAAGTGGAATTTCAGAACGGGAGGTTTTTGTTTTAGTTTGGGGCCAGGCATGCGTTCACAGCTGCAACCGGTGAAAGTCTAAACTATACCAGCGCTTGAAAGCCGGTTGGCCGCGTGCCTGTGTGTTTATCAGCTACTGCCTTTAACGAGAGGTGGGGTGCATTTTCTTTACACTATTCAATGGCATTCACGAGGCCCAAACTAACAGCTGCACAATCGCTAAGATTAAGTTGATCACGGATAAGAAATTCAACTATTACTTACGGAAATACTCCATTCAGATGTATCGTGTAAAATTAAATCAAAACCACACACTTGATGAACAGGAGCTTATTTAATGGTCAATAACTGCAGCATTAAAATGATGTCTATTTACAATATATTCTCAAAACGTGATTCATTAGGCTCTTGCACCTCTGGGTTTGGAATTCTCCAATTAGGAAACCTAACCCACATATTCGCTTCATGAACGTTCTAGTCGGCTTTGCATAGGGAAGAAGCATACTACTGATACCTTAGTTCTGAATACATTAAGACGAATCTGAAGCAGGGGCGGCTCGTCCTTACGTGCTGCAGTGCTGCAGCACGCTCTTTTCTGTTTTATAGATCACATTGTACAAATTTTAAAAGACCACGTCTGTAACAATGCATTATTATAAGTATAAGAAATCGAGTACGGCCAATAATGAACTCTTGATGCATGGAAAACATCTGCGTAACTAATACTTGTTTCATATAAGCTTGCAACGTATCTCTTAACCGTCACGTGACCTTATTACACCTCATTGGCTGCTGTTGCAGTATAGACTGTTGTGCGGTAAAAATTAGTTCGTTATTTAACATTATGATATGTCTTTATATGTTGGAAGAGATTTTTCAACTTTATATTTTCGTAACTGTTTTAGCTAAATACATTAAGCAACAGAGTTGATTTATCTGAAATGCATGTTAATTCTTAAACGAGGAGGTTCCTTTGTTCCCAAGCTCATGGCACGATAGCACGTGATTTAGCGGTATTAAGGACATATTTATTTATATGACCTTTATCACTGACGTTGTTTTGAACTGGATTAGTCATATAGCGCCATTCGAAGATGTGTTATGCTGAGTGCGAGAGCTAAATTATTTTATTGATCGTTTATTGCGCGTGTACTTATTATATGTATAATGGCAGAGTCTACAGCCAGTTTTTCGCTGAAGCATCGCAAGGGAAAACCTTTACAAAGCGGCGAAAAAAGAATTGTGGTGCATGTGTTTCATGCACTTACAGAGAAAAATCCGTCTTTGTCAGTGAGAGAAGTCGAACAGCTGTGCTCTGAACTTACAGGCGTGTTAGATGCGTAGGAACATCGCAACATGAAATTAAGACAACAGGAAAACTTACCACTCCAGGGGCGATATTGCTGTGTGGCGAAGACGTTATTTAAGGGCAATCAGACTGTACCGAAATACAAGTCGCAAAATATACTACCTTGACGAGAGTTGGGTGAATGAAGGACACACGACAAGTATTGCATGACACGACTTTTAAGACTGAAAGACAAGCATTTTTGCAAGGTATGTGTGGTAGTTTAAAAAATCCCAGTGGAAAAGGCCGAAGGTCTTTTATTATAAACTTGTTTCAGTTTCATTGCTCATTCATTCGGTTTCAATTTGCTTAGTTTCATTATAAACTTCATTATTTTTGCATGCCTTTATATTCTTATTTGTATGATTTTATCTATCTTCCTGGCAATTATTATGACGTTTACTGCAGGTTTAAATGTGACGGGAAGGCACTGCCTAAGGCCTATGGCACGAAAGTATTAGCCAATTAGGATGCGGGGGAAGGTAGTTGCATGCGGAGTGATACATGTCAGCGGGGCGAGGTTATATGAAACAGATATTAATGGAACGCACCCGTGACGTCAACTTGCTGAGAGCCAGCAAGCTCGGTAATCAGCTATTGCGCATGCGTACAATCTCCCCCTCTTGCCTCCCCGATGTCCTGAGTTCCCTAGATATTCGCACAAATGCGTGCTGCAGCTGGGTGTTGCGCGGTGACCATTCGCTGCACGGTGAAACAGGGCCACCAACACTCATAGTTGAAGCTGTAGAACTTGAATATGCATTGAAAATCATTTAACAATCTATCATTGCTTTATATGTTAATTCTAGAAACTAATTCCATTCTTCTTACGTAAACAGATATAATTCCTAATGGCTATAAAATTGCAGGGCAGATTGTTTGTGATGCACCTATGATGTTGGCACAATACTCCATTCCCGCGACCATAACAAATGCATGTGGTTCGTATGCTCGCATTGTTTTCAAGTATTTTTTGTGCAACGTTACTTAGTGGCTATATCAGTCTCTTTATTTAGTGTGAGAGGTGAAACGTGTTATAAATTCGCTTTATTCAGCGTATGAGTAATTTAATATTACGAAAACTTTAACCATAAATAATGAGAAGATAGGGTTAGTATAAAAATGTTAGGGCAATCAACGCCCAATTTCAAAATTGAGAAAAAATCGAATGAAAGTAGAAATTCGGTTTATACGATGAAGAAATATCGACACCTGGACTTCATTTTTCAAAACTACGTGAGTTGCATGGGCTTTTTTCCAGAGCATGCTGTTATTTTTCGTCACGAGCCGCCACTGATCTGAAGCGCTTGCAGAACCTGCTGTTGTGCAAAGTGTCGCGACAGAGAAGTTTACTGCTTACATTCCTGACCTCCCGTTCCAGTCACATGCGAATGTTCTGGGTTGCCAAGCGAAAGCCACGACTAGATCACAATAGACACGCAGGAATCTAATCCCATAGTCATTTCAGCAAGATATAGTAAACACAACAAATAATTCATCTTTTGTAGCTGTATCTCGTTATTGTAATTTCAAAAGTAGATGATAAAGGTGTCGTGACATATTCGCAATCGAATCATTGAAAAATGTTTATTTTTTATTTATGCATCCATGCACTATAGAGCGAAATGTTACAGGAACTTTGAGCTTAACGTCAGGAAGCTGCAATTAAAGTCTGGATACTCATACCCAAAACACCTTATATACCTTGACCAAATTTTCCACAGAAGAGGAAGTGTATCTACAAAATACTCATTACATATGTAAACATCTGACACACACTCCTATAACTTTCTCTACCAAGCATCCATTTATAAAGATTCTGGGAACTGTTCTTGTGAACCTTACCTTTCTATCTGCTTCATATGTGTAAGCATAAACATTAATTGCAGGTACAAGATCAGCAATGACATTTAAATATGCAAAAACAGATAGTGGTATCAAGGTTCTTAAACTCGCGAACACCCTGAGAATTACCAAAACACACAGGGTTACTTATTTACGAGCACATACTCTTACGTTTTACCAGCTGTGAAACAGTCATGTAGAGTATTTCGAAGGCTTTTCCTAGGAAATTTCAAATTAGCGTTTCATTGGTTATGGAAATATTTTTAAAATGTGATAATTTAAACAAAACTATATTTTTTTATAAATTACACGTTCTTAAAAGTTTTGTATAATAGAGGTTGGGTTTATTAAGGAATGGCAGGAGTTTCTTAAAAACATTTTTGTCAGTTTTCACAAAGATGTTGACATTTTTACTCACGGATGCTCTTTACCTGTTTTGCATCCATTCTATGAAGGCCCTGGAGGAGCCCTTAATTTTGCTCAGAGGCCTCTTTATCGGTCTACGGACTTTTTCATGAGCCCTTAATCTACGACACGGGACTACCGGCATTACTTCTGTTCCGAAAGAAGCATAGAAACGCCTTTTTACGTGTACTTCTGGTAAATTCTCACTAACACATGCAATCCAGGAACTATGCGACACTTTCTCAGTCTCTTATATACCAGGGCTGTTCAATAAAGAAGGATCACAACCTTTTTTGACAACGTACCTTTACTCATCCTCGTAATTTTGATGGTCTTTCTCAAAGTAGTCTCCCCTGAATGCCATACACTTGTCCCAGCGTTTCTGCCAGTCTTCAAAGACATGCTGGAAACCATTTTTTGAGAGATCCTTCAAAATCCCCTCCGCAGTCTTCACCATTGCTTCTGATGATGGCTAATGCCTCCCACGAAGATGTTTCTTCAAGTTAGGGAATACAAAAAGATCACATGGGGCTAAATCTGGACTATAGGGAGGGTGAGGGATGCACTTCACGTTAATTTTTGTAAGATATTCAGCAACAACATTGGCAATATGCGGCCGCGCATTATCGTGGAGCAGCATCCAGCCTGCTTCACGGAAATGTGGTCTTTTGCGCCTGATATGAACTTGCAATGTTTTCAGGACATCCCTGTAGTATCATCCAGTTACTAATGTGTGTGCAGGTACAACATGCTGATAAACCATTCCATGAATATGAAAGAATGAGATGACCATAACTTTCCCAGCAGAAGCAACCACTTTTGCTTTTTTGGGGGTTGGTGATGAAGGATATTTCCACACTGAGCTTTGCTGTTTGTTCTCAGGATCAAAATGATGTGACCAAGTTTCATCAGCAGTGATTACGTTTGAAAGAAGCTTCGGATCTTCCTCTAACACAACTTTGACTGCACGTTTATTCACATTAAGCTAACAGAATATAATAGTGTGTAAACTTATGACCGTAAAAAATAATGATCATTCTTTATTGAACAGTCGTCGTGTTTGTTGCAAATACAGAAGCACTTGTCGATATTGTGTGTATATGTATGTGTGTCTGAATTAGCAGCTAAACAAAAAATGCCAAAAAATCGAGAAAGGACATAAGTTACTCAACTTAAATTTATTATTTTTTATGTGTTTCAAGGATGTGATACGAAGATATTTAAGGAAATTTTCCCCTTGAAAAAGTATGCTTTAGTAGGAAACAATTTCTTTTTATTGGTTTTCACAAAATTGTCTATAAGATATTGGTTAAATGAGTATATATTTAAATGGTTAATGAGAGATAAAATAAGACCTGAAGCTTTCCTGGCGACGAATATGCTCAAGTTTTTCTAGGGAAGCAAGCCAGGTGAAAAAACGATTATAAATCGACGTTCTGGAGTGTGCATCTCTCCCATCATCAGGATATTTATTAAACGTTATAAGCACAAATGAAACACTGGATACAACACCAATATAAACAAAGACAAAACACTATCAAAATTCGCATTACTGAACAAAAGACTGTTTTCAGTAAATGAAATGCCAGGTCAGTAGATGGCGTGAGTATAGAAAATGAATTGGGTCAAAGAAACGTAACTACTTAACTTGATTATCAAGCTGTATTGATATGTGCTTCTTAAATCGACCGATTTCCATTTTAAGGCCGGTTTCCAAGAGGAGCTGAACTGAAATCCAGCATCACGATTAAGCGTGCTCCTAAATTGGACGTCAGGGTATGTCGGAAGAGCTCGGTGATATCAGCCGGAAAATGCTCCTTCAGAAGTTGAATGACTTCTTAAAGTGGTACTCTGGTAAATAGAGAAACCACGTCGAAGCTGACAAGAAGATCAGAAGGGCCAATGGTAGTGCTCTTAAGTGTATATACAAACTTTGTGGAGTTACTCACATGATGTGGGCAATCCCCTACCAGAGGCTTTGGCGATTTCCTCCGAAAGGAGCACGCTTAGTTGTGACGCTGGATTTGAGTTCAGCTCCTCTTGGAAATCGTCCTTAAAATGGAAATCCGTCAACTTAAGAAGCACATATCAATACGGCTTGATAATCAAGTTAAGTAGTTACGTTTCTTTGACCCAATTCATTTTCTATACTCACGCCACCTCCTAACCTGGCATTTAATTGACTAAAAACAGTCCTTTGTTCAGTAATGTGAATTTTGATAGGGTTTTGTCTGTTTGTATTTTTGTTTATCTAATCGTCTTTTCACCTGGCATGATTCCCGAGAAGAACTTGAGAGGGATAAAATGTTTATATTTACTTTTTTAAGAAGCGCCAGAGAGGTTTCCGTTATTTTGGGTTACTTTATATTTTTCTGCTACTTCGTTGTGGTAGACAGAGGAAGTATTCTACTAAAAATTCGATAACGGAGTTTCACTGTGAATCACATTTGGATGCTTCCTGAGTGAGTCTGTGTCAGCGGCATATCCCAAAGACGATACAATCTATAATTTGAAAACTTGCTATAGAAATATTTTTGTAGCATTCTTGCCAAAAATGTTTAAGTATGTTTCAGTTCGATACGTTCCAAAACAAACAAATTTATACCTGGAATTTAATGTGAACTGGCCTACAAGTCCTCTTTGTTCTGAATGAGCTTACATAGTAAACCCTGATAAATAGAAGACATTTCTGTTAACTACAAACTTCCATTCACTAAAAAGTTACTGAAATATTATTCTTTTTTATGTAGTTATGCATTACAAAGATCTTCCTATAGCTTTCCTAGCTGTCCGCCATTATATGTTTTGTTATCGAAGTCGTTAAAATGCATTGAGGTCAGAGCTATAATTTAAGACATTTGCATATCATTTTACGTTTGTTATCATCCAAATGTTCAAATATGGTTTGGAGGTTGATATGGAATGGCAAAACTTACCTAAAGCAGTACGCGTTTGTAAAATATCTTGATGTAATAAGTAGAGAATATCATGGAGCACATCATATGTCTTAATATTTTTAATCTGTTAGACTTCCACAACAAATTATTTTACAGAAAACTATATCTTATTAAGACAC